>OX638251.1:19587200-19629700 GCA_951806755.1 Brenthis hecate
GTTTTATGATGGGTGATGGATAAGATATTTTTAGATATAATAGGAGAAAAATCTTTAAAATCTGTTAAATGGATGTTTCTGTGTAAACTATGCAACTCGCTGTCTCATATAGGTATCACATACAACTATCATAACATTATGTACTTTGTGATGAATTAAAAAGAGATTTCCTAAAATATCAGAGCACAATATTCATATAAATTTATTGTATTATATTGAAAAGGTTTCTGAAGTGCCTTAAAACCAGTCCCCTGATATGTCACAAATGGAGCATATTTACTTTAAATCGATTAATACCAAAAATATTAATAAATAACATTATATGTTTATATGTAAAATGTGGAAGGCGTTTTTAAGTGGACCTATTCGACGTTTTTATTAGATGTTTCTAAAACTATAAAAAGAAGTAAATTGAATTCGGTCTCAGCATTTTTAGAACACTCCACCTGTCCATATTTGGAATTACACGACAAGTAATCTATAGACGGTTAGTTTAACGTGACTCACGTTAATAAGTGAAATACAACATAATCGAGCTCAGGTGCCAGAAGCATGCACATGGAACCAGAAGCACCGTCCACCGTCCAATGACATCGCTCCAAAGAAGTCGTGTGGCTATCGTACAGCCAAGATTCCCCTGGGACGAATGATTTTTATTTTTATTTAAGTGTTGTAGTTATATTTAGCATCAAACATTTATTTTGTTATATCGTATACATCCACATTATGTACAACAAAAAAAATTAATTATTTTTCATCTTACTTTTCTATAAAGTCAAATTCAGCAGTCCCCTGGCGCTACAGTCCGTAAGGGACTATTTTCGTCCCCAAGGGACTATATAAGTGTGAGTTTTTTGATAATTTGGGAACACAGATATCTTTTTAATGTGGCACCAAGAAAAAAAACTTTTAAAGGAAGACATTTTACGACGAGAAATGTAACCCCAAACTTGTTAACAATATAACTCCACGAGGATACTGAAAAGCAAAAAAATGGAAGAAATGTTGCAGAAAATACTGCCAAGGCTTAAAGAAATGTAAATCTCTCTTATATGGGAAAAAATTAAACTCCCTCCCGCCCCTGATCATTTTTTATTGGGAAAAACCTCAATTTTATATAGGGTAAAAGCAAAGAATAGTTGCTCCACTTTTTGAAAATCTCCAATTACATAAAAAATAAGTATCTAATTACAATATGCCCTGTGTATAATAAAACATTGGTCTTTAATCTTTCATTGGGATATATATTTTTAAACACAATCAATATTATTTTTCAGTAAATCCTGTTTTATTTCACCTCTACAAAAGGGGATAGTTGCCCTCTGTGGCGGATAGTTGCCTTATGTTAAAAAGGCTTTGGGGGATACTTGCCTCATGCGCGGATAGAAGACTCATCATGAAATTGTTGCAATTTTTTTTGGATTATAACAAATTTATGTAAATTTAATCAAACATTATTAATTATTAAGATCAATTAATTAAGTAGTAGGTATTTACTAATCGAAATCAATACAACTTTTAAAATACAAATAAAATCTCCAAAATTTACGTTATTAATAATAATTAACTTTATCTATACTAATATTATAAAGAGGAAAAGTTTGTGAGTTTGTGACGTAGGGGGTAATCTCTGGGTCTACAGAACTGATTTTGATGAAATTTGGTAAGAAGATAGTTTGAGACCCTGGGAAGGACATAGGATACTTTTTATCCCGGAAACTATCCATGGAGATGAAAGTTTGTATTGGGAAGCAAGCTAGGGACGAACCCGAAAGAAGCGAGGATGAGTCGCTAGTCTTTAATAAAAACAATATGGTAATCAATTTTGACACAAATATTAAAATTAGTGGGTAGGTTATCATTATAGGTAGGTATATCACCAAAAACAGTTTAAAAATCATCATCAATTACGAAGTCATGACTTTTAATTTTCCACATCTCACACAATATTCTTTGAATGATGAACAAGTTTCCTTGAAATACAATCCAGTATGATTTCGATTAAGTATTATTGTAATTTTCAAAACATTTACAATAACCATCAACTGAAACTTTATCATTCGCTTTTTCTATTTTTGTATTAATGTTAATAACTTTTACTATCTTTTCAGTCTCTCTTATCATCTTTAATTTCTTACTTCTTTTTTTGTACTCCTTTAGTAGCTTTTTCTTTGACTATTTTTGTATTTATAATGTTTTTTTTCATTTTCACTCTCAGTTCTCTCTCGGCTATAAGTTCGTTATTTGTCATCCTTAAAGCTCTTTCTCCGCTCAGTTTAATTACATCTATGTTTTCAAATTCTGTTTCATTGGGAGAGAAATCGTCATGTATTTTGATCTTTTACTTTAATTTCGACCTCTTTTCTTCATAATTATCATCTCGTTATCAGCTGATTTATTTTCTACTGTCTTAAAATCTTTTTATTTCGTTGTCTCCATTCTAATTATTTTTGTAATGTTTGTTTCTTCTTCTTTATCCTGTTTTTGGTCAATCTTTTCGTTGAAATTTAAAACTTCTGCAGATTGTTTAGCCATTTTACACATGCTAAGCTCTTGCTCATATTTACGAAGCATTTCGCCTACCTACAACACTAATTGTCCTTAGGGTGACTATCCGCAATATTATGTGGGGCGACTCTCCTCTTCGGTACGGATACTTGTCCTTAAATTTTGAAAAATAAATAAATGTTATTCGACAGTTTGAGGTAATAGGTAGTGTAACTTAAACCTCAGTACATGCGTAGAAGCAAAAAGTTAACTGAATCGACATCTGTAAAAAAAATATATATTCAATAGAAAATACACACGAATATAATTTCAACGCTAGTTAAATTTCAACTTAACGTCCTGCCGCGGATGATTTCCGCTCACACGGACAAAACACGTTTACCTAGTTCCACTACTGGCATCGTCCTAAGGTCTGTGGAAGAGGCGCTTCACATTACAGAAGAGCGCTAACATCAGGGCCATCTCTAATATAGCTTATTGAATACCGGGGCATGTATCCCACTGAGGCGACTATCCAGGTTTTACCCTATATATAGCGAAAATATTTTTGGTTTTCCTTCTTTTAACTATTAACTATTTAGATATCATTCGCTTAATATTTTTTTTAAATATAAGCAAAAAAGTTGCCTTACACTTTTGTTACGAAAGGTGCCCAGCTTAGAGAGAACCCCAAAAATAACGAGCACTCCTAACGCAAATTTGAGAACCAATTCTCCTCACGAAAGATGCTACTTCAAGATTCTTGTTAGGAAATATAATTGTGCAAATACAACACAATGAATTTAATAGCCTTTTTCATTACCAGTCGTATTATTATAATATTATTTGCAGAAATATACGGTATACAACACCTACAGATCTATATTATACGATATAGATAACAAAAAAACCTTATATATTTCCATTTAAAAATGTAAATTTTTGGGTTCTGTAACCCTTATGTTTCGATATTATCGGGCTCGAGGCAAAATAAAAAGTAACCTATGTCACGCTCCAATCCTTAAAATTAAATAATTCCATGAAAAAATATAGTTTTATAAATAAAAAAAACACGCTTTGTACGAACTGTATATTATAGGACTTGTCCAAAAGCGTGAAATACAATCAGACATTGCATAGCTCCATTACTGACTTTCTGGTTCCATCGTCAGATCAGCTCGATGGTATCAAACTATTGTTGTATCAAAGATATAAAACTACCAGTACAAACTAACCAAACACGTCAACTCCCTGGCTGCTGATTTGGCGGGATCTGCAAGTATTGTTTACACAATGAGGAGGAACAGTGTTCCAAATCTAATAAACCATTCCCAACAAAATAAGTGAGAGTGGTCAATGGACAATTTCTCACTACTACAAAGACCTATTTCAGAATAACTTCGAACAAAAGAGCAGCTAAATGTCTAAAGACAGATTGTTGCGTTGAGCGGGATACAGAACAAAAAACAAGACTTAGGTTAAAATCGATTTCCAAAATTTGATTACCTAGTCATACAAGTAATCCCATGTTCTTGTTGCGTGAGATATAAGTAGAAAGATATGCCAACAATTTGTACATTTCTTACATTTTTAATGTTAGAATGTGAAAAAAGTTGGGTGTATTAAATAAATATGTAGTGCAGTATAATTATGAAAATAAAAAAGGATTGTACAATGAACATATAACGAGATTTGAAAAAATCCAGTACGGATAAGCCTACCGGATTTTTAAAGGGAGGTATTCAATAAAATGACAAAAAAGTTTTAAAATATTTTTGTATTTATAAGATTATATAACTGAAACTTAAAAATATGTAACTAAATTTAAAAATTATATATTTAATAGCAGAACCAGCGGTTTCGCTCGCGCTAAAACTACAAAAAAGTCTCTAAAAAGGTAGTTTCATACAAACTTTCATCCCCTTTTTTACCCCCTTATAGGATGATTTTCGAAAAATTCTAAAACACATATTTATTTAATTTTATCGAACAGCATTAATACCAAGTTTCAAGTAATTATGATCATCAATATTTTTTGGGTTGTATTGTATCGTGTTTTGTTTCCCATGGGAATGGGATAATCTTCCGAGGCAAAAAGTGGCCTATGTCACTTCCCAGTCCGCCAACTATCTCCAAACAAACAATCACGCCAATCCGTCATTCTGTTTTGACGTGAAAGAAAGACAAACAAACAAACAAACAAACACATTTTCGCATTATAAGTAATAAGAATAAGTATGGTATGGCCTAATAAACACATATATATGTATGTACGAAAAAGTTTTATATAATATAATTATAAAATAATGCAATTTAAATTCATTTAAACTATAAAAACATATAATTGATGTGTTTATAATTTATGTATATAAAAATCAATAATCGAGGAACCGTTGTAAATTGAAAGAGGTCTTGCAAGATAATGGAAATGATTTAACATCCTTATCCTGAAATGGTGCTCATCGTTATGCCATTCATTGGAATAATTGACGGAGGGTATTACAGGCTTAAAGATTCTGGGGCATTGCAGTGCTAAACTGAGTTAAGCTATTTTAATGAACGTTTAATAATAAAGGGTTTATTTAATGATATGAAAATGTTGTAAATCAAAAGTGATGTTATTTAATATTGAAGCTAAACGGTGCGGTGTTTAATTTACGGCAAATTTTTTTATAAGTTATATAAAGATATTGTGTTACAGTTATTTTACATTATTAGAAGCAATTAAACTTTTTTAGTTGAACTTTATAAAAATATAAAATAACTATATTAATAAATATGTATGTTAACTTTAGTGCTCTACTAGTTTATTGCTTAAATATGCTTTCTTTGTCTATATGCATATGTGATATTAATACATATATTTTTAATGGTGGTGATTACAATATGTTTTTAAATTATTATTTCGGTACCTAATACGTATAAAATTGTTACCCCTTATCAACATAGATTATTTCTTATCAACACTAGGGACGGGGAGCCACAGGTAGAAGCTTAGTTATATTTTCGTTACAATATATTGTTATATTCATATAGTTTGTTATAAAAATATTTAGAAATCAGTTATTTTGTATACATTTGAAGAAAATACAATTTATATAAGTACAAATTTGACTAATGCAATAGTTAACAAATATAGCTGTATATGATGTATAGAAGATGTACTGCGCCGACCCCAAGTGATTGGGAAATGGGCAGGGAGAAGAAGAATAGGTAACAAATACACATATATATATATATATATATATATATATATATTATATATATATATATATATATATATATTATATTATATATAGTACAAAATAAATATTCTTATATTTATGTGAAGTATCACATGTAAAATATTCATCTTAGTTATTTCTAGAGTATAAACATTCACTTCTAGGAATAACACTGAATAAAGAACGATTTACGACCTAACACTTCGCAAATTAATTATTCCTAGAAGTGAAGTTTTCAATCAATAGGAATAGCTACGAAGAATATGTAAAAAGAAACGGTCCACGATGACCTCTGACTTCACGTGTGCTTGTAATTTGATTTGCTTTGAATTCAAAGAATAATAAATAGACTATGGAACAGACAGATTGACAAATAAACCAAGACATATACAAAGTGAGAGCCAGGTAGGGCGACGGAAGCGCCATACAAAGATTTTTATAGCAGAAAGAACTAACTTGACTCTATTATAGACGTTTTATTTCACAAAGATTATTGAGCGTAATAGTAGGGACTTAAGTACCTGCTATGGTAGTATATTAGAATAAGTTTATAGTTGAAAAAAAAAAACTCACGGTTATCAGATATTTCACGGTTATAAGAAATAACATCTTGCCTTTCATGATTCTAGGTCAACGGGAAGTACCCAGTACCCTGTAGGTTTTGATTCCCTTGCAAGTGTCCAAACATGAGACATAAACAGTCTTATCTTTTGATTGTGTAGACTTAGAAGTTTGAATTTTTCACAGTTCCAAGAAATTGCAGATTCGATTATTTGATATTAATTTCAACTTGATACCTCCACGCGTTCCTGAGAAAAGGGTCTGTCTATTGGACGGACAGATGGACTGACGGAGAATCATACAGATAGACAATGAAGTGATATAAGGGTTCCTTTATTCCTTTTGAGTTATGGAATTCTGAAAAAAAATATTATACATCTAGGTTTCTGTAAATTTACAAGTGCTCTAAAGTATATGCACACTAACAAAATCTGTAGCTGACGCCTCCGTATGATAGAAAGTCTTTCCTATATAATTTCTGCCAGTGGTTCTTTTCCAATATGTATTTCTTTTATGTTATACTATTATATATACAACATAAAGGCCATTATTTTGACTTGAAATAAAACTATGTTTTTAATTAAGATCCGAACAAAAAACTTTTCATTATTTCATTATCTTGCCACTCTTAAGTGCTGTACAATTAATTAGGTGTACAGTAATAATTGTAAATACTACTTGCTTGTATTTTATTGAACAAAAAATTTAAAAGTAGAATAAAGATTTTTAGAATGTTAACTTAATCTATATAATATATAATAAAATGAAATTTTATTCTACTTTTTACTCGACTATAGCGAAGCGCAAAGGAGGGTTATGTGTTTGACCTGCATGTATGTACATATGTATGTATGTCCGATACTAATCTAAATCCTGTTCCCTCGTAATGACTAAACTGCTTCACTGATTTTGATGATTGATAAGGCGAGTATCATAGGATAAAAGATATCATTAAAAATCATAATGACCGGTCTTAGACGCCAAATTGTTTTTTTTTTTAAATCGTCCGAATAAATTTTAATCCGCTTTTTATGCAGTCGAGTTTTTTAGACACATTGCGCGTTCAGAGGAGTGAAAGCTTTGTCACAGTTAAAGAAGGACTGCAGCCCTCTCTCTGCAGTAAGCTAAAATTCATTAACTTGCTTTTTCCCGTTTAGTTCCTCCGCTTTGTTTTAGTTATGTATAATTACTTTACTTTAACCCAAAATAACGTAAAACCTTCTATACATTTTATATTAATATAATAGAATAAACCTGAATAGTTTGTTTGTACATATACACGTGCTAATGCATGTAACTACAAACCCGATTTGAAAAAACTTTTTGCATGTTATAGTTAGTGTATTTATTACATAACTTTGAAAAAATAATCTCATAAACGTTGAAACTTAATAAATCGATCGTCCACAGATTGATCATTAGAATAATTAACAATCATGTTTAAGAAAAGATTGTACCGTTTTACGATAACATGTGAAATATTTTAAGTGAAACAAAAAATACGTACGAATTTTGTAGTTTATGTAACACAAAGTCCATAGGCAGCAGTTTCTACCTGAAATTATTGGACGGTAATATTGCATCCATAAAGAAGCTTATTTACGCTCTGCCAGTAACCAGACTAGCAACTCATGTCCGAGGTAAGTAATGCCCTGCATTATTAAGGATACTCACATATTGTGTTATACAAGTGTATTATGTAGCTTGTAATTTCTTGAACTTCACTTTGTTTGCTATTTATATTATATGTTACATTTTAATATGATAAAATGTCAATATTAAAATATATTTGTAAACTTTAATTAATATATAATAATTTTTATTTTTATTAATATAATTTTAAAAATTATGTAATACAATAATATAATCATTGTTAAAAGTTGATGATATATATAAGGATGCTTAGACAAGAAGCGGGTTCGTGATCATTTAATTATAATTAATTACTATGTATGAACACTTAAGCGTATGCTGTAGAATGAATTTCTTAAATGAACATCGTATGCATATCAGGCTGTTAACGTTTGCAGACGACCAGCTTATACAACATACCTACAATGAAACTCACTTTGAAATAATAACAGTGGAACTCGTACGTTCTTCTTTACGATTATAGACCTATTTTATGTATCGAACTTATTTAATATAATAAATGAAAAAGCTGGAAATCAATAAAATACACAATTGACATCTACTTGTAAATACTTATTCGTGTTATTAATATTATTTTCTTAAGAAATAAAACTTAAATCATAGGAGTTTTAAATTACATCCTGAATTTCATTAATGACTTCCATGTGTTATTACATCCGGTAACAAGTGTTATAGTAATGATTGATTAGGAGGATCCTAATAGAATTTTACTGAGAGTGCGATATGATACGATAGTACAAACATGTATATTATCTTATTTATAGAGATATGAGGAGCGTATACGAGGTACGAATGAATTTTATATAATATTGAGCCTATTATTTTTTTATTACTGGTAAAGCGCGCTAATAAATATCGTTGAAACAAAGAGGATATGACGTATGACCTCATTATTTAGCATACATATGTGCATTTTCTTCAAAATTGAGATGCATTTTATCGTAGTAAGGCTTAATAGGAACTGAGACTGCTGCCTTAATAAAAACACTTTTTCAAGATGCGAACGTATTACCGCTAACTTTTCATAAGCGCTCTAGTAAATTATGGCAAAAAAATCATTATATCTTTTTTTTTAACTCGGAAATGGCACCCGTAAAATTCACGATCTACTTCCGTACAAGTTAGCCACTAAGCATTTCGTAAACTACATATTAAGTATATTATTATTATTATGAAAGCCAGGACGTCTTCTATGGTAATTTGGTGCTTACCATACAGGTTTTGGATTTTTTAGTAAGAATCGTAAAGAACAGTTTTGACATTTCAGGCACAAATTCATAATGCGCTTGTAGCCTCTAAGCTTTGGGCTATAATTTATGCACATCGGAAAATGTCTTGATAGTCATAAGGGTTGTCTCTAAGTACATATAATAAAATTGTAACTAAGCCGAATCTGTTCATTAAATATTTTTTGGAAAATCTTTTTAAAATAAATATTATTATCGATACAGAGTCCGAATCTATAGTTTTTAGAATTTTTGTCTGTCAGTCTATTACCGCATCACAGAAAAACCAATAGAGGGATTTTGATGAAATTTGGTATGGTGATAGCTGGTTATCTGGCATTCAACATATAGGATACTTTTTACCGCGTAAAAATATCTCATTTCTGAGAAAAACTGCAATGTGAAAAAATACAAAAACTGCAATGTGAAAAATACAAAAAACTGCAATGTGAAAGTATACATAAATATGTAAAGCCTAAGAATTTGGTTTTTGGTCATCTGAACGCGGGCGGAGCCGCGGGCAATGCTAGTTTTTTATATAATACGTATGTAGACAAAACTTTTGTATTTTAGCCTTTGAGTTCTATTTATTATTGAAAAATACATTTATATCTATGTATTTAAACTACACGTCATATCTATTTAAACTTCTTAAAATACATTAAAAATATAAAAAATATTAAGATAGTATTGAATAAACTTACTTTTTAATATTTAAATTCGTAAAAGTTGGAACCATTTTTGTGGGTTAGAGTAGATTTTTAAAAAGAAATAAAATGGATAAAGAAAGATATCACCTAATTTACGACTACGCCGACCTGCCGAATAGAGAAAGGAGTGTCAGAGCACTTTGGAAATCGAAAACGTAGTATTGTTATAAGTAAGTACCTAACCATTTACCTAAACATTAAAGGATAAAATCATAAAATGGGTACAGATATTAAAAGCAAATAATTCTAGAAAAATATAATATTTGTACTGTACATATCTGTATATAATTTTTATATATATCATAATTCGTAATATTTACCTAGTGTATATAATTACAGCCTATAAAATCAAAAGCGTTACCTTAGCCATATTGTATTATTTGTTCATTTAGTAAAGCTTATCTTTTACCCAGACCGTTATGTATCATTTTATTTGAGAGCTATCTATTGGCTAGGGTCGGATTTAAGTGAGGGCAACAGAGAAACGGCTACAGGGTCGTCCTCCACATCAGCAGCAAAAAAAAAAATTTTTGGTATTCTACATACATTTTTTTATTTTAAAATGAGCTTAATTTTTGTCATTCCGCAGACTATCCATTTTGGTTAAAATCTATGAATTCTAAAAAAATCTTTTTTTATATATTAAATACTGTCCTGGTTTTTTTGACTGGGATGAAAGGACAATATACAAGCTCTATTGACATACATAAATGTAACAAATAAATTCACTTTTATGTTTATAGTATTATTGAAGATTGATGTGCATTTAAGGTATTTTTAACTTTCGAGCAACTGCATGGCGTAATAGCTTCTAGTAATCAATCACGCTTTACTGTAACGTGGCAGCCGTTTTGTAATCACAGCGAACACGTGTTATGCAAAAAGAAAAAGAGATTTATTTAAAAATATTTGAGGTCTAATGTGTGCATAACTTGTATTTATTATGCACTATATTTATTATTATATTTATTTATGTATTCGTTTTTTTTAAACTATTTAATGATACGATATAATACAGCCTGTCATTCTTCAACTTAAAGACTATTTTTATGTACAAAAACGCTATACTGAAAAGTGAAATAAAATAAGGTAATAATAATGATTGATTTATTTATAACAATAAGCTAGTAGTAAAATTTAAGTAATATATACATATAATAAAATTGTAACTGAGTCGAATCTGTACATTACGTATTTTTTGGAAAATGTTATTGAAATAGTCATTATAATCGATACAGAGGCCGAATCTATGGTTTTTAAATTTATTGTGTCTGTCTGTCTGTCTGTCTGCGACCGCACCATGAGAAAACCACTGGATAGATTTCGATGATATTTTGGTACGATGACAGCTGGTTATGTGGGTCAATTTATAGGGTATTTTTTTCTGCGGGAAAATATCTCATCCCTGAGAATCTCTACTAAACGTTAAAACGTAGCTAGGGTACCCCAGCGGAGCGAGGGTGAGTCATTAGTATATTATATACTACATAGCTACTGAATATTAAAAAAAATATATTATTTTACCTATTTCTAAACCTCTTTATTCGTTCGGAACATTTTACGAATCAACAATTCAACGTAAAAAATAGAAGCGAAAATTTTTTTATCGCCACTTACTACGTTTTCAGTTTTCCGATACATTGATCTCGTTATCCTCAACATTTCATCGAGCGCAACAATAAATTTGATTGCTATATGTAACACGTTATGTGTAAAGCTAAACTCCAATTAGACCGTACTTAAAAACTGAGTTTTGTTGTAATAAATTTTAGTAAGAAATTCTTTATGATGTTCTAAGTTATAACTAAATTATTCCTCATCTCAAATTATGTTGAATGCCTATCTCAAAATAATCGTGAAAGTATAAGGTAGAATTCCAATGCTTTCTCGATTTTTACATTTTCGATAACCATTTAAAAAAGAAATATTATAACCGTTTCACAATAGGTGATTCTTATTCGCGTAATTTGTACAAAAAAATATTATATTAAGAACCATACACATATATTGACATAAAATTTATGTGTTTATAAAACAAACTAAAAGGAAAAGAAGTTGGACGCAAGGGGTTTCTATCGTTATTCAAAATAAGATCGTATTTTATTGGTTGATACAGACATATATTTAAATAAATATAAAATATATTTTGTGCTAGTACGCCCTTTTAGTGCGTGTGTCACATGACCGATTATTCATAGTTATGTATTACAATATAGTCGCTACAAACCTTTAAAAAAATTTAATTAATGTCTTTTGAACTTGTAGTAGACTCATGGCGTTCAGTAAAACATTGTAATAATTTAATCTTCTTTCCAAATAATGATAAAAACCGAGTCAGGGGGATGTGAGAAGACAAATAGAACAAATCCAGATTTTTTTTAATTTTTTGTTTCTCTGTCTGTTTCTACGGACTAATCTCCGAAACTGCTGGACCGATTTAAATGAAATTTTGTATGGTAGTACCTTATACCGGTCAACATCTTAGATACTTTTTATCTTAAAAATTAAAGAGTTCCCGTGGGATAGTTAAAAAACTATAGTATCTTATACAGCTTAGTATACAACAACTTATTCACCTAATTTAGTAAAATTTAACATTTCGATACCTTATATTGCCGGTCCAACAACAGGTTACTTTTCATCCCGGAAAAATGAACGGTTCCCGTGGGAACTAGTAGATCTCTATTAGTGCTTTTCTAGAGGCGAACCCGAGCGAAGCGAGGGCGAGCAGCTAGTACTGAATAAATTCTGAATTGGAATTTGGGAAGCTCACAGCAACTTATGTGCTACTCCAGGTCATAATCTATTTGTGTGCTAGATTTCATCCAAATTTAGTTTTAATTCAGAGTAGCAAAATGTATGTAAAGTATTTTCTGTAATATGTTTTTGGAAAGAAATTACAGCTCACACTTTTAAGAATGTTCGTCAAGACATGAAACCATCCATTACATGGGAATGACTAGACCGATTTCAATAAATTTTACCGACTTATATAGTTTGTGTTAATGAATCTGTTAAAATACTTAGAATGTAAAAAAACATTATATTTTTCATACTGAAAATAACAATTTATTACTGTGTTTTATACTCCAAGATTATTAGATACTTCCAAATAACATTGTTTTGAACATCTACGCCGTTATCTCAAACATTAAACTAATGCACGAATTTAAAAAGAAAGCTGTGTCAATTCTGCCTTTGTTATCATCACTGTGATCCGTAATAAAAAAATATATTATATACTATAACATACTCTTTTATTCTATTTTAATTGAGATCGAAATCTTTTGTTTCATTTCGAATCTATATAAGACTTGAAATATGCATTATTTCTCGCAACCTTCGCAAAAGATATGAAACAAAGGGTTATAAAAATGAGGTGAATATATTACATGTGAGAATTTGATTGAGCGATTTACCACTAGAAAGTTTTCAATCATCCTTTTTCGGTATGTGTTTTCATCGAAAGAAGCCCATTATCCTTTCTTTGGCTCTCAATTGTCCTTGCCAGTAATAGTAGATATTTTTTAAACAAAAATATTCTTGCTACATAATGCCAATTCATATCCATACTGTTTGTTTGTTTGTTTTTTTGTTTGTTTGTTTGTTTGTTTCTTTGCCCTTCTTTCACGTCGAAACTAAGTGACGGATTGGCGTAAATTTTTTGTGTGAAGACAGTTAGAAGGTTGGAGAAGATCATAGGCTACTCTTTAATAATAATATATCCTTTAATAATAATAATAATAATGAACACTTTATTGCACACCACACAAGAAATAAGTAAAGAAGTGAAATATATAACAAAAAAAGATGTACAGCAGGCGGCCTTATCGCTAGAAGCGATCTCTTCCAGGCAACCTTAGAGTAGACGAATCAGTATATAAAATGGTAGGCGGTATACTTGCATAAATACATACGTATATATAAACATAATATGTATATATATACGTATGTATATAAATATATTATAAATTCATAGTTATGTTTATATATACATACGTATATATAAACATAATATGAATACGTATATATATACATACATACGTATAAACAAACAAACGAACAGTATAATGGAAAAATATAATCAATATGTTTATTTAAGTTACATATATATATAGGTACATATGTATATTATACTAAGACTTTTACCGCAGGAGATTATCTCATTCGTACCTACTGGAAAACACTTTATAATACAACCTAAAAAAATATTTATGATCAGAATTACTTGAGACTTGGTATTAATGCTCTTTAAAGCAATTACATAAATATGTCTCTTAGAATTTTTCGAAATTCATTCTATAAAGTCGTAAAATAGGAGATGAAAGTTTGTATGAAATCTACCTTTTTATAGTTTTTTTGTAGTTTTAGCGCGATCGAAGCCGCGGGTTCTGCTAGTATATAAATAAAATGTAAAATAAAATTCATCAACACGTAAAAGCTTTCAACATTCAATCATCTAAACAAAGTCTCTCCTTATTCAAATACCTGTTAAACGTATTTGAGAACCATTAAATTGCTTAAAAAATATTAAATACTGTATAGAGGCGTTTAAAGCTTAGTTCCCACTGATCAAACAACGCTTCGCTTCACAATAAAACAACAACCGCTCTTCGTTATTAAAACATTCAGGAACTGAGCATAATAACATATTCATAAAGGCTATGGACGTTCAGCCTTAAATCCCAAGCACACATGTGAATTCATCGTTCTCATTCAAACCATACTAAATCTTCTTAAGTGATAAAAATAAAATATTTGAATCTACGTATAATTTAAAACTATTTATATTTTAAAATACTCACTTTCATTAATTTAAATCGTGTTCTTCATTTTGCTACACTTTAAAATGTATGTGTTGCACAAGCAGATTAATTGAAGATTACGCTTTATCTTATTTAATCTATATTAATATTATAAAGAGTTAAAGTTTGTGAGTTTGTGAGGTTGTAGGAGGTAATATCTGGATATACTGAACCAATTTAGATGAAATTTGGTAAGAAGATAGTTTGAGACAGACATAGGGAAGGATACTTTTTATTCCGGAAATCATCCCTTAAGAGGATGAAAATGGGGATGAAAGTTTGTATGGGGAAGCAATCTAGGGACGAAACCGAGCGAAGCGAGAGTGAGTCGCTAGTCAAAAATATAATTTATTCTTTTTTCAATATAAATTGTTGTATAAGTTTAATATAAGTAGAAGATTTTAAAGCTAGCTAGCCGACTACTTTCACGGCGAATAGACTTTTTTTTGAATTTAAAGTTCTGTAGAAATAAAAAGTTTTTAAATATATTATCCTAATCCATATAATTTTATGATAATTAAATGAGACAAAAAAGTTATTATAAAATATTCAGTATAATAGTTGTAAAAGATCGACTTTTAAAGAAGTACGAGCTGTATTTCAAATACTTCTGAAATACATGGGGCGATAAGATTTAGTTATCTTAACGTGCTTTGTTTTGATCGCGAAACTTGGCAAAAACTTTTTTTACGATTAATTTATTGATTGGCTACAAAAATTATAAATAGAACACAACATCATATATTTATCGCTATATTATTACGGTTAAGAGCAATATGAATGAGATTTAATGTTAATTAGCTTAGGAGTTTCAGGAATTTCTTCTAAAAAGTATAATAATCTTTTTATATAGTTATTTTTACTTTACTGTAGTAAGTAGCTGTTATAAAACTATTATTTATCCTGTGTTTAAAATACTCATTAAATTTATGTAGAACTATAAGAGATCTACATAAGAAGATAGATCATTAATTGATAAGGACTTCATAAAATGTGCATTGAAAAAACTATTTTGCTATTGTTTTTTTGTTGAAAAATGATAAAAATGTACCGTGGTAGCATTTTAAAACCATTTAGGTAATAGATATTATGTTTTATTAAAAACTGCTCCCTGGTGAAATTAAGTAAGGGTGTATATTTCGAGTGTTATCTGAATGTAGTTTTTGCGAGGTTAACAAAAGCGGTCGTTGGAAAACTTTTCAGTGCACCCATCGCGGATATAGCACCACGGCGAGCCTTAGTTGGAAATGGGTCGAGAAGAAATAAAAAAGAAAACAAATGCGTTCGTAGTAAAATACTTTATTCTCTCCGGTGATACAGGTTAGTTCAGTATTGGGTTTGGACTTTGTTATACTACTGATATAGTTAGACGTTAGCTTAGTTAAGATTACACCACAGGGTCCACTATATCTTTATATAGTGCACTAGTTGCTGATGAGTAGATTGTCATGTGTCGTATATTAATCTTGTTGCAGTTTGAAGAAAATCGCAACAAAATATAAAGATGCGAAGCATTTTTTTTAAAGAGAAAAAGTGGAGAACTGTTTGATTTATTGCAAATTTATTTTGATAAATTGGTCACATTTTATATGTATGTATGTATTCAGCCCTTTTTAACGTCCCACTGCAGGGCACAGGCCTTTCTTCAATACGACAGGGATCAGGTCATAGTTCACCACCACCGTTGGCCGAGTGCGTGTTGGCGGACTTCACATGTCTTTTGAAAACTTGTTAGGTTCTCTCAGACATGCAGGTCTCCTTACGATGTTTTCCTTCACCGTATGACAAGTGGTAACCATGTTGGAAATGATTCGCACATGAAAATATCAGAGGTGCAGGACCCCGAATATGAACTCGCTTCACTCGGTTTCCCAAGCGAGCGCATTACCACTGGGCTACCACTACCTTTATATACCGTAATTTAATTATTTGTCCTGCAATTAAGTATTAATTAATACATTTATTTACAATGAATATGAAATGACTATCTTTATTAATTATGTTTAATACAAAAATGTACTAAAAATACTGCGTATGTAATATTGTGGATAACTGTAACGAAATGATTATAGTGAAACTGTAACTTTAATTCCGTCTTCACAGCTTTATATTTGAACACGGTTTAACTTTCGGTCTAAAGAGCTTTTAGAGATTTTACTCTTAATTTGGCTGTGATCCAAAGAACTTTCAAGTTATCATGCACTGGTTGCAAAGCGCACTACATCATTGATACTACCATTTAGCAGATGCTAATTTCTTAGCCAACTTCTTAAGAAATTGAATGGTCCAGTTAACGTGGGATTAGTTATGTATATTCCTTATACATAAAAAAATATATTTAGTACCAGCAGAACCCACGACTTCGCTCGCGCTAGAACCTAAAAAAATCTAAAAAAGTAGATTTCATACAAACTTTCATCCCCTATTTTGCCCCTTATGAAATGAAATTTTGAAAAATGCTAGCACACGTATTTATTTAATTGTATTGAAGAGCATTATTTTAATCACCAATGTTTTTTGAGTTATTTTCCCGTGAAAATTAGATCTCCCGCGGTAAAAAGTAGCCTATGTCTCTCTTCAGCCCTTCAACTATTTCCACACAAAAAATCAAGCCAATCCATCATTCCGTTTCGACGTGAAAGTAGGACAAACAAACAAACAAACACACTTTCGCATTTATAATATTATACTTAGTATACTTTATATGAGTATGGATTAATACCTATATGTACTTTATAATCATTACAAGCTTTTATTTAGTTTCACCTATCCGGGTCTGTGTAATGGAATCTTGCAAGTAAAATTTGACTCACTTTCCTGTATCTCATTGAGCTGTAATTTGGCATACTAATTTGGCTCCCGATACAATGCACGATTGCATAAATGCCACCATTTTTAATCCAATATGGCGGCCGCCGCAAAATGGCGATTTATAATGTCCACATTAACCCCTATGATATGTGTATCGAATGAAAGGGCTTGATAAGCAAAATACTATGAATAAAGTGACGTTATAAATTTATTATTTAATTTCACCTGTCCAGGTGTCTGTCTGTCTGTAATAAAATCTTGCAAGTTAAATTTGACTAAACATCATTCTAAATAAAATATGGCGTGCTCCCAAAGATGATGAACTATGTTTTTTTATGCAATCCGATATCAAATTAAAGGATTAAAATTTAATGAAGAATATGAATAAAATGACAACTAAAAAATAATTTAATAGTAAATACATTTTTAAAAACAAGCTTTTATTGAAATGCTCTAAAAAGAAGAAAATAAACTTTAAATTAAATCAAACCCAACAATTTATCACATTACACAATTTATATTATTAAAGCTACTCGCGAGATTTACTTGTGTCAGTAAACAAGAATATAATATTTATATAAAATAGGTAAATCTAAAGCTTTTAAATCATACAAATTGTGTAATGTAATAAATTGATGGGTTTGATTTGTTTGATAATTTAAGGTATATTTTCTTATTTTAGAGCATTTAAATAAAAGCTTGTTTTTAAATATGTTTTGTTACTATGTAATTATTTATTACTCATAATGTTTATTTAGTAAACAATTTTGCAAATAATTGCAGATAATAAGCCTTTGTCAGCAGTAACATCATCAAAGGAAATTGGCAATGCCATACAGCGTGTGAATGCAGCTCGCATGCCTGCAGCTATTCAATTCGAACGTCACTTGTACGACAATTACGAGTATTAAGTGTGCATATGCTTTGTACATACTACACAAGTTAAAGCATATTTTGATTTACATTTAATCAAAAATGTCATTCATTCAGTCCGTCGGTTGTTGATAGATGTGGGTTATTTGAATGATAGATTGGTCCCGAAAGAAAATTGTGTGAGAAAATAATTAGTTTTTGTGTGTGATTTTTTTAACATAAATGAATACTTCAGATTTATCAAGGAAGAAGTAATATTATGGAATATCGTTGTTGCAGTACCCTGCTGTAATATTATACACTTTTTCAAAACCTATCTCATCATGGTCTTTCTTTCCCTTGTTTCTTTCGCATCTCAAGTGGTCGTAATATTGGCCCCTGGTACTTAGCATTGCAAGCGTACTCATGCTCCAGGCCTTAAAAGATGCAGGGTCTCGATTAGAGAAAGTGCGGTAGAGCAATTATCACTGTACTCAACAGTGTTAACAAACATTTAAAATAACGTTGAAGTTTCAATACTTAGCTTCTGCTATACTTGTAGCTTATATACAGGACCGGCTTTAATCATCTAGCGCTAGCGCTCTGGGCGAATCATTAATTTGGCGCCCTTTTATGTTTCACTAGCAACTTACCCTCGCTTCACTCGCTCGCTCGAGTATGTCTCAAGAAACGTTTTAAATAGAGAAAAATTGTTATTACGAGCGTATCTCACGAGATACAGATCTGTTTTGGCGGACTTTTTTTTAGACCTTTTTGAGACTTACAATTCATATAATATATAACTCTTAAGGTTTAGCCAGCGTTAGCCGTGTAAATTTTTAAGAACGACTCGACAGAACCAGTTTTCCATGGGAATGAAATATTTTCTTGAAATAAAAGGTATCCTAAATGTTGACCCGAATAATAGGTTATCACTATATAAAAATTAGTTTAAATCGATTCAATACTTCTTGCATGAAATGGCCGCAAATACAGATTCCGTTGGGTTTTAGGTTTTACTAGCCAGTGAGTCCCACATAACGACCTGTATTTATGCAAGTGACAAACATCAAGGCATATCCCAAGTGTTAGATATCGAATACACTTGTATCGAATACACAAACGCACTAGTAGGTATTCAAAATAAAATATTTAAGTTAAGACCACGCGCCAATGCACGCGGCGCTCTCTGGATACAGGCGCCTCGGGCGTGTATGGCGTATTATATAATAATAATGTTTTTCTGACCGAATTCCCAACTAATCTCAATGAGACTAGCCAGCGTGGGGGATATTATAGAACGTAATGTGCTTTTCGAGTTACAGGGATGATACGCAGCCGATTTCCTAATTCTGAGCTTATACTGAGAGTGTCTTATCAGAAAAAAGAAATACATTCGCCCGCCTTCAGACTCGAGCCCTGGATCCTTGGATTTGTATTCGTACATGCTAGCCACTAAGCCAATGAGGCTTTAAGTACAATATCGCTTTAAGCGCACCTGAATATTACTAGCAAAGAACAATACAAAGGTCCGTTAGTTGCATTTTGTAAAATTTTCATTACTAACGACTTATACTCGACCCTATGTAATATTCAAAACTATAATCTATCTCTGTGCTAAATTTCATCCAGATCCATTCAGCCATTCTGGCGTGAAAGAGTAACAAACATCCATCCATTTATCCATCCTTACAAACATTGACATTAATAATACTAGTATGTATAATAAAAACCTATAAAAATATGATTTGATATATTTAAAAAAAATCGTGTATTTACATTAAAGTCCTCTAATGTATAGGGATACCGCTAAGTTAGGTCAATTGTTTGTTTAATATCCGATCCTTCGGCATATTTAAGTGTTATATTTATTTACTTTTTAAGAGGTCATTTTATGTTTGGACTCGGGAAATTCTTTTAATTTTAATTTATTCCTTGTAGCTGACTATCAACTAAGTCAATCAATCAATTAGAGCAATTAAAAGAATATTTAAATAATGTAAAGTAGTAAAAGTAACACAAATAACTTTTAACATCAATTAAGGATTGTGATATATCATTGCATTGAGTGTTATTTACATATAGAGTAGAAATAAATTACATTTTTCCATTTTCGCATACACAATAGCTTTAGGTACCTTTCTCTGACCATAGCAAAAAAAATCTGACAAAAAATTGCAATCAAAAGTTTTACTTGTACACATCATGCATGCATAACGACAGAACGATTTCATATAACAACAACTCGAAACAAACTACTAACTCATTTGTCCCTAAACCAAATCACCGTTAAATTATAACTTTAGATCACTCCTTTATCAAATAAACTCCTATATATTTTACGCCATTTTATCTTTATATATAATAAAATTCCAACTGAGTCGAATCTATGTATTGAATATTTTTTGGAAAATCATATTGAAAAAGACATACAGAGGCTGAATCTGTAGATTTTAAACTTTTTGTTTGGTTGTCTGTTTGGGAACGCGTTACGAGAAAACTACTGCACAGATTTTAATGAAATTTTGTATGATGATAGCTGGTTATTCGGGTCAATATATAGCACATATTTTTTACTGCAAAAAAAATTCTCATTTCTGAGACATCTTACTTAATGTTAAACGTACGTTTCTTATATTGACTATCTTATAACGTGGATTGATTAAGGTTGTTAAATTTATAGAACTATTACATTATTGTATACGTAAAAACCTAAAAGAGTACTATTTGTTGTTTACTGTTGTGTTGAGCAAATAAAACAAAACTTCTGTTGCATTCCGAAATTATCATTTCAATCGGAAACATGGGATTTCATTTTACTATGAGTTTGATAGATATTTATGTACATTTAAACTAAATACTCTCAACCATGACAAAACGTAGCCTTTGATTGACTTTATAGACTTGGTAATTGGTCTCTATCTAGAAACTACACTTAAACATGCAGTAGGTACGTTTGCTAACTGAACTCAAAGGTTATTGTAGATAATTACTGACAAGCTCTAAATTGTGAATTCTCATTGAATACGTATGGTAATGTATTTTCTGGTATGGAATATTTTCAATACCTTCAAAACACCACCCAATATTATTTTAACCTGAAAAGATCTAATTAACGATTTCTAATGATAATATATTGAAATGAATTATCATCAGAAATTGTTTATTGAAAAATATAAATTGTCATAAATTTAAAACACATTTGCTCAAATTTACTTTAAATTGTTTCTGTGCTTATCAGGGTGCCACACTTCCGTCCTTTAAGCATTCCACTGTTACAAATATACATAAAATATTAGAATTGTAATATTGCCTTTTAATTCTTGTATTAAACTTATATTTGATATCGCAGTTTCAATTATTTGTACGGTCAATCCTTTTTTCCTATAGACAAAAGTCGATGTATTTTTCTCTTAAATCTTTTTATATGTACAACTTGATTCATCTTTAGATATGATTGACACAAATCCGTTGGCCGTTACAGCGCAAAGATGTAACAAAGAAAAACTAACATTTATTTTTATAATATTAATGTTATAAACCTACAAGTTTTATAATGAAACTGATCCTTTGGATCAGGCACATCCCTAAGTGGCTCTTTACATTAAATAAATATCTCGCGGAAAACACCGACATGTAATAAAAATCATGTTTTTCTGTTACTTCGTTGCAACAAAAATATCGTCCCAATTATTATAATAGTATGCATTTCAAATACATTTTCTCAACAGTTGAATAAAGATAAAGTAGAATTTCAATTTCTTTCCTGTATTATTTAATACCTAGTATATATGTACATATATAAGTGAGGTTAGGAACAGGACGTGCGGCGCGTAATGAACAAAATCAATTTCATTGATAGAGTACGTGTCAACCATAATGATGGACGATTATCTACAACTGGTATTTTTCCCGCCTGCATACTCGTATGTACATATATCAAGATTTTCGATCACATTCTCGATCTGATTAGATATTTTGGCTATTGTAATAAAAGCTAGTGAATCTCTTTGGCTTCTGGTATCATAGCTTCCCCCGTTAAAGTCAACTATCTCGATCATTGAGCCGCTCACATACATCCGATATCATCTTTTTTATGCCATCAGTCCATTATATTGCAGGGTAGTGCTGTAAGACACTACCTGTCTAAACACCATTTTCACTCTAGTACTTACTGGCTCCTACGACCATCGATACGCCCGTACTAGTATGATTTTAATAAAAGTGACAGCAAAATATGGTGTTATGTACAACTGCTAAGCATGCCGTTCCAGTATGTTACAGGCATCAAATGACACGATCAAACATTTTCATTTATGTAAAACTAGCAGAACCCGCGGCTTCGGCCTTGATCAAATTACGAAAAAAATAAACTTTTTCATTACGCATACTTTATTATTTGCAAAAATAAGTAATTCGAGTAAGATTTCGCGTTCTTAAAGATATAAGGAAAACAAATTTAATTTAAGTGATTGTAACTCAAAATATCCAGTATCTTAAAAGATGTTAAATATAGATTACATATTCTGTAAATAAATTTTCATTTTAGTATTTAGTAAGCTCCATTACCTTTATTTTTTACTCATTTTTCTACTTCATCTTTCCAAAGTTAGAGGAAGAAAGTACAATGATACAATCCCATTCAATGTTTACAACTTTAAAATCATGAACCACAGCTAATATGGGTGTTTAACTAACGTACTAATAGTCTAACATCTATCTTACTTTTAAAGACCCAATAAATATGTATACCTAAAGCATACAGTCTCCCTCCTTCTCCTTCTTTTTTAAGTTAGATATATAAAGCTTTTTGCCCGCGGCTATGCTCGCGTGGATTAAAAAATTTGCTCAGTTTTAATTTCCATATGTTGTCATATTGAATTCTTAATATTTTTTCTAAAGTAAAACTCCCAAATTCACTTAACTTACTCTACACTAAAAACCCTAACCATAAACATACCACATTGGTGGATGTTCTGTCTAGTTCTGGATTCTGGTAAAATGTCCCTGTGAGGAGCTATCCTCTCTTAAGTCTACGCCTGCTACTTTTGACAACTGGCCCTGAGATATTATATAAATGATCATTGCAAAGTAAACTTTAAGGAGGAATTACAATAGATAAAATTCATAAGTTATCAGTGGTATTCGTGCTATGAATTCTGATTCCCCCTGAGAATATCCAGGAAACACAGTAGCTACTATGATGTTTAATGAATTACTCCCAGTCTAATCCCATTACATAGATTAGGTGACTTCTTTATTACAGTTGTGTCAACCTTCAGAAGGAGGATACAGATAGCAGGATACTCTCTAGCTAGGTTTTCTCTCTTGCGCTCTAGGTCTATTGTTATGACTACTGTAACCAGCCGAGAAGTTATACATAATTTTCCTTTGGGTTTGGAATAATCTCCGTTCTCTACTTTATATACACAGAGTAAGTCTTACGGAGAACTTGGAACATGACTTATGTTACTCTGCTTAAATATATTCAACAACTCCAACTTCACCGCCCAGTTTTACCCACTTAGGGGCTGAATTTAAAGAAAGTCTATAGTATATGTTTATTCAATTGTATTGAAGAGCGTTAATACCAAGTTTCAAGTAATTTTGACCATAAAAATTTTTTTTCTTATATAAACACACAACACAACCCTCTTTTACTCTTTTAAGGGATAGATTTTGAAAAAAATGATATTTGTATTGTTTTTTTTTTCATTTTAAATGTAAATTCCACTCCATGCATTAATTACAGAATTTTATACAATCTTTCGTCCCACATTTAATTCCCTTATGCAATGAATTTCGAAAAATGCTAAAACATGTATTTATTTAATTGTATTGAAGAACATGAATACCAAGTTTTAAGTAATTATGATCATAAATAATTCTTTGCCCATATAAACTTTATCACCCTCTTTTACCCTTTTTTTTTATTCATACATTTCGCGTTAAGAATAACAGAGTTTCAAACAATCTCTCTTTCATTTTACCCCCTTAGGGGATGAATTTAGAAAAATCCTTCTTAGTGGATGCCTAAATTGTAAGTAACATTGTAAGTTAGGAATATGTCCTCCAAATTTCACGTTTCTACGACCAGCGGCTTAGGCTGTGCGTTGATCGATCAGTCAGTCAGTCAGGACAAAGCATTTTATGTATATATACATATAGATGACGAATAGAAATCGACGCGACAGTTCCTATAAAACGTAGTCATTTCGAGCATTATGTTAGAAATAAAATAGGAACTTATAATATTTTTCTTATTGCTTGTTTTGAATTTAAACAGTAAGATATTTTAGTTTCGCAAAGGGGCAATGTAATGTGTTGGGAGAAACCGTAGTCATAGCCTTTGAGCTAAAGTAACAATGTAGTCGAAGCTTGCTTTCGCTGTTAGGAATATTACTGTAATGTGCGCTTTTGATACAACTGAGCTTTGATACCGTTTTGAATATATATATTATTAAATCAAGCAAATACATTTGAGTAGTAACATAATGATTAATGTCAAATATTTCCTGTGATTCTTTCTTCCTGTAGGTAGTATTGATATGGATTGCTTATTACTCTACTAAGTGAAATTCGAAATCCATTCATTTGTTCACTGACAGACAGCGCATAGACTAAAGTACTTGGTTTAGTAGTAAGAAATTCTGCGAAAAAATTAGTACTGGCAAAGAATTTTGAAAATTGATTTGTAAAAGGTGTTTTAGAGGGGGTTTATTTTTTAGGTTTAAGGTAACATTTTTGAAGTTAAAAATGTAAAAAATGTGTTTGTTTATAAATATATTTAATTATATTTACGTGGTTATTTATTATATATTAAGTTATTTGAGAAAAACTATTATTGGGAGTTTTATTAGCGCAATAGAACCCAAAATAATGATTTTTAGTTTTTCGTGATCGTTCAATTTTCGCTGAGAACAGTTTTGTTACCGCGAGTACCAACAGTGCAATGTGCTAACGTATCACGACAAGCCGTCATGACTGTTGTTCGTTGCCGAAGTGCAATGACCCAGTTACTCATTGCGTAAGGCATGCTTACTGACGACGAATTATATTGTTAGAGAAAGCTATCACCTACCTAAACTCCGAGATATAGGAAATATAGATATGTCTCATATCAGAAATCCATTTTACAAAACAATCGCACATTAAGTTTAAAGGATATAAAGTTTATCATGCACTACATCCGGCTAACAAAGGAAATAGTGGCAGTTTATTGTAAAATACAATATTAAACATAATGGGGTAAATAAATATGAAGAGCCTGACATCCAATGTTTTGCAATTTTTAATACCGGTGACCAATAGCTACGCATCAATAATACACAACAAATAAAAAAAAAAATGTACCCACATAATATGTCTACAGTGTTAACCTCGACTTCTTTCTCTGCTTTCTGTCTAATAATACTTATAAATTTAATTATAATGATGGTTTAAAAGACTTAATTAGAATAGGATCAATCAACTTCGCTAATGACGACGACGTTGGAAAGCTTAGTTATGTAATTTCCATAAAAAGTTTTATTAGTATATCATTCTGTTTGTGTCTAATGGCACATCATTTGAAAACTGCTGGAAAATTTTATTATGACTACAGAATGACTTACTAATTTAAAATGAATTTCAATTTTTAAAATGATTGAAATGTATATTTTACTTCCCGTTCTTTAAAGTCTTATACGAGTATATAGCAAGGGTCATGTTAAATGATCACAAAAGATGACATTTACTACCATAAACGGCATAAATGTGGGCCATGCTTCAAGAAAATATTAGACGTAAATATTTCTGTTAAAGCCCATTAATTAAACATTTAACATGTTCACTACGTTTTCTGGAAAAACCACGGCAACTTAATAAATGGCCATGTTGAGTATACTTTGTCATATTTTATCTTGACATCATTACTAAGCTGTGAAGTTAAATTATGTTAAAAGCGCGACATTATACTTAATTAAGAAACGTTAACTTGAAGTTTAATTTGCTTTTCCATAAACTTTTGAAGAGCTTTTGATATATTAAAAGATAGCTATTAGAAACAGCAGTTGTTTTTGTAGCAAATAAATAATTTTTCAAGTTATATGAGCAGATTTAGTTAAGAAATTATACTTGGCGATTGATTCAGGTTTAGACTTTCTCCTCACAAATATTTACCTCCATCAAAAATTAACAAGCGATCTCTATGTAATCACCATCACTACGTAAAGTAAAATAATACTTTCTTAGATTTACGCGAGTATTTGACATTTTAAATAAAACTATTTTTTCGGATTATTTCGCAGATTTATTTTGATTTTTGGTTCCCGACGTTTCGAATGCTTTAGACACTAAGGTTATAGACGTCTCAAACACATATACAAATAGCGGGTAGGCATTGTCTGTAACAACCTATGATGATATCTAAAGTCCGTCTAAATATTACCAATAATCTGCAATTTTATTAACCTTTATCTAAAAAATAACTTCTTCGAAAAGAAGATTACTAATAATGTTTTAATGAACGCAATATTAGAACTTAAAAAGTGGCAATATTTTATCAGCAGCGTAATTAGGTGATGGCATCTTATTTTAATATGTGAGTATCAGCTTTTCACGATGCACCTACTAATGCATACCACTCTCTTTTAATATTAAATGAGCAATTCTTGTATCAACATGTATATAAATGTATTTCGTGTACCCGGAAACCGCTCTAACGATTTGGATCAAATTTTGTATTTAGATAAGATTTTGCTTTTTAATTTTATCTATACACTAGCGACTCACCCTCGCTCCGCTCGGGTTCGTCCCTGGGGTGCGGTCTGGGAGGACCACCCTTATCCTTATCACTTAGGGGTATGAAAAATAGATAGTAGCCGATTCTCAGACCTACTGAATACGCATATAAAATTTGGTAAAAATCGGTAAAGCCGTTTCGGAGGAGTACGGTAACAAACATTGTGATATGGAAATTTTATATATAAGATATATCTTTTCAGAAAAACCATATGTTTTCCGAAAAAACACGATGTTACAAAAAAAACGTCGAGCGAACATGAGTCGTCCAGGTACCTATTATACCAGGTACTAAATATTAAATTAACTACACCTATGACTGATTCTATGAGTGGTCGTAAACATCATATATTTTCAATGTCAAACTAAAAATAAGAGATTCTCACACAATATACTTTTAAATATTTCATTACAAAGCACACAAAAGCTACCAATTTTATTTTACACAAAATTAAATTTAAATTTTTCAACACGCCCCTGCATATATGTAGATGTTCGCAATAATAATTATTTATTCATATCGTGTACTCTTCGAGCAAATTAATACAATTATTATTTTTCGTCGTATCTGAACCATCGCTGCATTACTGAAACCCAGTTTAATCACAGGCTATTGAGGTTGTTCATTCAATTACTGGCTGCATAGCAAGTACATGTAAGCCATAATATTATTTACATTTATCAGCTCTGTGTATATTCGCATGTTTGTACGCAATTTACATTTGGATAGGACCGGCGGTACTCTTGTTGCCGCGGGAGTGGTGATTGCAACAATTGACTTTTAAATTAAATGTTCGCGTCCACATTATTCGACACCGCATTGTTAAGGAGACTTGATACATCGATGTCGGATAATTCGTATAAAGCCTTCAAAATTCATTACTGATAGTTATGTTTATTTCTAAAATGATCCTGTAGAAACATGTTACGATTTATCTAGTACTATTATAGTATTACATATATGATATGTGGTTTTATGGAGATTTTACTTAAAAAGATTCACTCTAATAAAAAAATGAATTACCTATATATTATGAAATAATTAAGTTGGTTAAAGTTTTTTCTCGGATAATAAGGAATTCAAAAATCTTCTCAACTGATATTAGCCTAATATTATTCAAGGATCCTCTGAATTTAATGATTCAACAGACGTTCAAGTCGTCGAAAAAAGTTTAATGTAATTTTTCGGGAGTTCTTACACAAAAAAGTAGAAGTAATATAAAGATATTTATATAAAATTCTGTTCTAGGAGATGAGTTCTTTAAATTACTATTAGAATTAATATATGACATATTTTGTTTATGAATAGAGACCCAACATGTGTCTCACATAATACTTTCTTAGATTTACGTGTGTCAGTCCTAAGTGCCTTTCATAAAATACGAAATTGGCCGGGTCATATGATTTTGATGTTAGTTCCAGTATTTTGTATGATATTATAGTAATACTAAAACAGCATATAAGCTTAGGTTAAAAAATAGATATCTTAGCAACTTTCCGCGTCTTTGTTCGCATTTTAGAATATGATATGCGTATTTTTGGTATCACTTTAATAGGAATGAGTGCTTTTTGGATGATTGGCAGTACGAGAAGATGCTGCAAATAAGGCAATTAGAAAAATTACTTGAGAAATATTTCTAATGTTGTATTTGTAGGCAAAATGAACTTACTTTTTAATTTTTATACTTATTTAGTTTGAAAAAATAAGTTATTCGGAATTTTTTTCTAGCGTCGTATAAAGCTTTACGAAAAAAATGTACACATTATACCAACCTACACATATAACGCACTCAGAGGAAATCACTACCGTATCCTCATGAACAAAGCTCTCAACAATACATTCGTGTATATATTATATATGTTGGTAAAAAACTAACGCTTTAAGTCTTTGTGCATCTAATGGCTAACTCAAAGGATACAAAGTACGCGTTTTTTCCCAACTTTTCTCTTATATAACAGTCTTTATATCGCTGCTCGGTATTTTTCGATAACATTTATGTAACCTTAACAATTATACAGAAATTCCTGCGAAAGACGCAATTTGAAACTGAATGTATAAATCTGTCATATTTAATAGTGATTTTAAAATAAGTAATTATACTAGATTAACTTCATCAATTCATGATAGGATTATTTCCACGATGCCAAAACCTAAACCGTTATAAAAAAATATGGCTATTATGCTTAACTAAGACTAACTTAAACAATTTTCGGAACGGTTAATTTTTTTTGGCCGTTTTTAACAAAGAAATTACAATAAGAAAGAATGGAAGCAAGTGGTGCGCATATGATGACTGGCCATACATGCCCTACATGCTAGCCACTAGGACCTAGACCAGTATGACCGACCTAAAAAGAATTAAATGATTTTCTCAATAAGTAAACTAAAAAATTTACTACTATGAAGAGTTTATACTAACGCTCCTATACGGAACGTTACCAAGATGTAGGCGTTATAAGTATGTACTTCTAATCACTGTAGAGGTCCAAGATACACCAGTGCTTATTTTTATTTTATCGTCTTGAGTCATCAGCAAAAGTGATATCTGAAAATATCCATGGATCTTTTAGTTTTGAAAACTAACGTATGCATATATAATAATTAATTTATGACTTAGAATGTACAAAAACTCTTGTATAACCAATGTTTAGGTTCTTTCCTAAATCCTAATCTTGGGCTGCCCTCATATATGCCTATCTATATCTATATAAATAAAAATGAATCACCGAAATGTATGCACGCGCATAGTTTCGGATCGATTGAACTAAATTGGATATTTTTTTGTGTTTGTTAGTGTCAGAAAGTTATATATAGAAGAAAATTAAAAGAAAAATATTTTTTTTAATACAATAAGATTTTTTTTAAATCTGTAAAGTCATTTTAAATATGAAAAGTGAGTGAAATAGTTTTTATTCCGGAAATCATCCCTCAAGGGGGTGAGAATGGGGATGAAAGTTTGTATGGAGAAGCTAGCTAGGGAGGAACCCGAGCGAAGCGAGTGTGATACACCCTTTTTATACGTACACAGTAAACGTTTCCACGGAAACAGTGACAGTGATGTAAGCATTGATATGGGCGCTTTCACACGACTGAGCCATGCCTTTTCAACCGACTTCAAAAAGGAGGAGGTTCTCAATTCGCCTGTATGTTTTTTTTTTTTATGTTTGTTACTTCAGAACTCCGTCATTTATTAACCGATTTGGACAATTTTTGTTTTGTTTGAAAGGGTATACTTCCAGATTGGTCCCATTTAAAATTCAAAAAAAAAATACCACCCCTAAGGGTGGAAAAACAACTAATAATGAGTTTAACCTACTTCTAATTGTCATATTGACTTGAAACTTTGCAAGTATTTCTATTTCCGTCGATAGTACAGTGGTTCGGTGTTGTTGACCTGATCTGATGGCAAGGCCAGAAGGTGGATAGGTGGAACTCTTCAACGGCTAATAGTAGATACTTTGAGTTTGGGCTTATTTTGTTTGATTTGACAAGCCTAACACGTTAGAAGCCTTACTTTGCTACTACTGTCTACACTAAAAAGGGAAAAATAAAAACTTTTTAACAAAAAAATAAAAACCGACTTCAAACAAAAGCACTAAAAAGTGAAAAATAACTGATTGGTAGTTTTCATTTACTATACATACCTAATCAAATATTTTCGAAGTCGGTGTGCTTTGGCTAAGTAATTAAAGCCTACCTATTAAATACATATCTAATCAAATATTTTTGAAATCGGTCCCAGCCCATACAAAGCAAAGCACACCGACTTCGAAAATATTTGATTAGGTATGTATAGTAAATGAAAACTACCAATCAGTTATTTTTCACTTTTTAGTGCTTTTGTTTGAAGTCGGTTTTTATTTTTTTTGCTTACGTTACTGAATGTTTATAGAACTTTGTATGTGTAAAAAAGACATAATGGAGATTAAATTCTGGAATAATATGAATAGAATTTAATAATTTAAAAAAAACTCACTTTTGACTAAATTTATCTTAATAGGGTTTAAATTATAAACCCAAACATTTTACAAATTATTAATGTTTCATTATTCATCTCTCCTGGCTCCAATATAAGTTCAATTTGATGACATATAAAATTTTATTGACTTTTTGATTTTACATCGCTACTTGAATTTCAGCCTATACGACAGAAATAACGCAAAATGTACTTGAAGGTTTGATTACATAATCTATACATATAACAAAATTGTAACTAAGCCGAATATGTAAATTAAATATTTTTTGGAAAATCTTATTGATATAGACATTATTATCGAATTATATAGCTGAACCTATAGTTTTTAGAATTTTTGTCTGTCTGTCTGTCTGTTTGTCTGTTACCTCATCACAGAAAAACTACTGGAGGGATTTTGATGGAATTTGGTATGATGGTAGCTGATTATCCGGGTCAACATATAGGATACTTTTTACTGTGGGAAAATATTTCATATCTCAGAAATCTGTACCAAACGTTAAAACGTTCTATGATGTAAACGTATTATAATAATTTAGTAAAGCTTATAAGTTTCAGTTCGTTATTTTTTTTAATTAGTAATTTGTGTAATGTTGAAATACTAACAACGAGATAAAATCTATTTGATAGAAAAAAAATTAAAATATATTTATGATGTAGTAGAAATAGAGGTAAGTAGCTTTTGCTAGTTTAATTCTCTCTTAGGTACAATTTGGAGAGTTATACATAAAGTTTGGTAATAAAGAATACATTGTGGTTTTTATTTCCTATTAAAAAAAAAATGAGGCTTACGCAAAATTGAAAGTGTATGAATAGCATTTTTTACGGCAGTATTTAATGCTGCATTGTTAAATTCCTTGAAGGCCTATTTCATATACGAGTACTTTTATCCATTCGTTTTATATGAAATCCTCTTTTCAACAAAATTTAATATTTTTCAAAGTCTAAGAAGAATTAAAGTCACCGCAGACTATAGACTTTTGTTGTTCAATAGCTGGGTAGGATCATCAGTGTAAAGATGTATGCAGGTGTGTACTCTATACTGTTGTGTGGTGGCGTTTTTCAACCAAACCGTTGGGCAAACATTGGCAAGACTAATAAATCAGTACAGCGTTCTTTCCACGCACACACACTACTCAAAGTTAAGTTGCCAATCTTGCCTTCAGGAGGGCTGCATGATTTCGACATAATATTTTTTTATACTAATTAAAATAAACCAAGCTACTTAACTATTACGGTTAATATCCTCCCGACCGATTTCAGCCACGGCGGCAAATATCATTGAGGTTAGACATCTTGTTCAGGAGATATTATAGTGAATAAGTATGCGCGCTAACACAAGTGTACTTTCTTTTCTTGTCATTATCATACTCCGGTAAGACGACTACTCGACACGACCGGTGAGAGTTAAGGCGTAGAACTGACGGCTTTAAATGCGTTCAAATTAATAAAATTACGCCAAATGAGAGTCAAGTTTCCAAAAATGTTTCTGGTAAATATATATTATAGCACCCACTACTAAAATTTAATTGCGCAACTACAAAAATTATAGCGCTCCAGTAAGGCTTGATGGCCCTGAATAAATCCCGGGTAACTGCTTCCTTTTTTAGTTTGTAATTATTTTCTAGGTTGCACTAAGGCGTTTCAGTGATACTGCAAAACTGCAGTAAGTCACGGTTCATTAAAAGAATTCTTTAAACCATTATTTAAAGTGCATTTTATTTTAAGTTGTAATACTTGCTTGCCAGCAGGCGACTTTAACTTCTGCTCTCACGAAAGTAGCACAATAACAAGTTAAGATAACGTGACACAATTTATTGTCCAACAAAATTTTGAAACAACAACATTTTGACCATTACATTACTTATCAACTTCCCAGATAGATTTTATGCTACTTTCAGATAAATTTTAACACTAAGTTTATAAAAGAGAAAGAGCTGTGAATTATTACAATATGTATTCGTAAAAATTAGGAAAAAATTAAGAATTTTATATCTACATATTCTTTAAGAACTCGTTTTATGTAACTCGACAACTGAAAATGCGGACAAACTAGATACAACAAACATACTCGTACTTAAAGGTATTTTTGGGGATGCAGCTTTCGAGTTACATAAATACTCACATTTATATATAGAAATATTTTTAGGAATTCCTTTTTATATTATTGAATATTGAGTATAATTTTTTGCTTTTAATTTTTTAATTATCATTTACAATTGCTTATATTTTTTAAATTATCTTTTGTTTGACGCTATAATTTTTTATTCTATAAAATTATATTATAATACTAGCAGACCTTTTTTACATTGGAAAATGCATTTAGGTATACCACCTGCATACATACATGTGATTATGTGAGGCTTACCGGCTAAAAAAGATTGTGAAGCCCGCCAGCAGGTTCTAACCAGCCAGCTAAAATCCAACTGAACCTCCCCAACATTTTATCCTCATGGGATGCCGCAGGAATGCTTACGTACTCAACCACGACTCCCCGACGGCAGGCCTGTTGAAGCATACTACAACAACCAAGCGGTTGCTCCTACGGATTACTCTGCTATCAGAGGTGTACCAGGAGCAACCCGTATGGTACACCTACACCGAGGTGGGCCGCATCCCACTGTATCTCTTAGCTTCACGCCTGTCTGGATTTCCGGACACCATGACAAAATGGATACACAACGGGGAGAACAATCTTTATTTAATAAAGTAGATAACGCAATATCATTATCAAAAAAATCACAATCAAAAAATATCACACTAAACGTTGAAGCTGATTTTATAAAATCTTTTATAGAAAAAATATTCCGTAAAGTTAGTCGATTTTTCGCTCGTTTGTGTGAATTATTAAATTTTTGTGGAATTTTCAAACCGCTTGTTATAGGTTTTATAATTTAAAAATTTAGCCATTTCCCCAACTTTCATAAAAGCCAAACTGTCATTTTGATTCTTCTATTATTGAAATGCTTTGTCTACATGTGCGCCCGGAGGGGGATTGCTACTGATTCTTGACAAAAATGTGGAATTCCGATTTTATTTATCATTTCAATTAGAAAAATTAACTGAATTATACAAAATAGTATATAAATATACCTATTTATATTTTTACAAGCTTTCTTAAAGCTTGTAAATATATATAATTGTGTACGTGTTTAGTTCATTAAATTATATATGTAATTGTGTGCATGCCAGCCAATACAAAGCAAAGCACACCGACTTCGAAAATATTTGTTTAGGTATGTATAGTAAATGAAAACTACCAATCAGTTATTTTTTACTCTTTAGTGCTTTTCGTGAAGTCGGTTTTTATTTTTTTGCTAAGAAGTTTTTAGTTTTTTGTAGTCGAACAACAAATACTAAGACGCAAATTATTGTGTTGTATATTGTAATGAAAATACCAAAATCACAATAAATAAACGAGTGTTGGAATTAATAGAGAGGCGATAATTTATTTATTTTAATATCAGTTTTATTAAGAATCTACACTTTATATCTCGGATGATTGTTTTAAAAATTGCGCGATGATGAATACAACGTACGAGTCGCGAGTGCTATGAAGTTTTGAATTTGATTGTAACTAACAACTAATATAAATAAATCAAGAAAAGATTTTTTGTGATAACATATTTATTCATAAAATAGTATCTCAAATTAAGTGTAAACTTAAACCATGGCATTGCCAGAAATCAATAGTTTAAAGTATATTTTATATATGGTCATAAATACTCATATTATTTAAAAACCCATAACAGCTTACACATTTAAAATCGGTGCTATAAAATTTGAATGATGAGTGTTTTTTTATATCATGGTTGTATCGGGGAAAAATGACGCGCGGGCTCGGTGTTTAACGGGTGTTGTATGTCAAACAGCGCAGGTTTCAAGTGGTTAATTTGTTATTTGACACAACTTTAAAAAAAATTGATACATTTAACGTCATCATATACATTTATTTTAACTAATTTTTCTTTGTTCGTGATAAGACCCCATAATTGAATTGGAAGAACATTGGATTTCTAAACTAATTCATATTCAAACTATATTTATCTCTATATAATTATTTAATTAGCCTAGAGATTATACAAAAAAGGTACCTAAATGAACTTTCGATATTAATATGTTAGTTTATTCAAGTAGGTAATTGAGATATATAAGTTTTCCACAATACAATTTAAATTTAATTAATCGAGCGAGCGAAACATCTCTGCTTCAAGTATGACAAAATTTGCTTTTCTCTGTCAGTTTTTTGATTCTCCTTTACAGATAGTATCTATACAGTTGTTACGTATTAGTTATAACCTGTCAACGACCGCGGAGCCACCGGTGGGTGGCTCGGTTAAAAATTAATTTCTTTTTGTCGTGGGTGATTTTTGATTGGACGGGTACTTCCTTCAAAATGGGGCAAAAAGAGTAGCCTTGAGATCCAATTTCGATAGAAGCTTTTTATTTGAAAGATGATAACTATAAGTTCGTCTCATAAAAATTTGATGAGGGTCTTCGGCGTAATGAGCAGAATAGCTCCTCAAAATGCAGTAAATTGCTCACTTTTAGATTTCTACCCGTGGAATTGGCCCTTTAACGGCACTTGGGACCATCTTCTCATCACAAAACTAGAAAATTCGGGTTATTTAAAACTGGATATTTTAGTAGGTTTTTAAATATAAGAAACATCGTAATATATCCTCTTTTAAATAACTTTTTTTTTAATATTTTTGTTCTCGAGGTCTTCTGTTCACAGACCTTACTATTTGTACTATCATCTTTCAAACATACATTCAGACAACCATTCAGGCTTTTATTATAATGAATGATAAACCATGCACATTCATAAACAGCTAAAATAAAATCGCTTACTATGTACGTGGTAGGAAAACAAATTATGAATTTAGGACAGAATTTAATTGCCAAATGTATTTTTTAAGTTCAACGCATACAAGTTAAATGAAGCAAAAATTTTTGGTGACAAAACTTTATCATTATAATGGTTATAAACCTATTAACTTATAACTATAACTATAACAGATTATAAATTAAAATTTAAAAGTTAACATTAGTATAAAAACAAGTTTGAAATTTTAAAATGTCTTACAGCAAAATAAAAACATATTTGTTATAAATAAGCATGTAAAGATGCACCCAAAACCCTTTTTTTTGCAATGAATCTGTATTAGTTTTTTTTAATAATACTAAAAAATATAAAATAGTAAGGTAAAACCTAAAGTAAAATCACCACCACCACAGAATACTTCGCCAATATTACATAGACTAAAGAATTAAACTTATGAGGTTCTTTAAAACACATGGCGACGTACGAACAATTTCCATATGTAGTTAAAACGTTTGCATTAAAGGTAATCGTTCCTTAAAATATACATTTACAAATGTGATATATATATATATATATATATATATATATATATATATATATATATATATATATATATATATAACCCATTTTATTGATAGTTATGAATAACTGCCACTTCACTAAAATTCTGTCTTAGAAAAATCTCTTGAGTATAAAACTGATAGAACACCACTTACAAACTATCAATCAACAAACTTATAATTAACTACTATTACCATTTTATGCAGACTCGTTGAAAATGATTTTAATTGTACGTTTTGGGCATTTATAATATAAATTGGCCCTGCTTCCATCCATTTTTCTGGAAGATCACAATCTATTTTCACATTAGCTAGGACATCAAATGAGCACTTACAATCAAGTGACGGTAAGTATGATATAGTTCCAGCAAGCAATTTGCAACATTACATCTCTTATTTCTAGTTTGATTTTCTTCAAGTCTTTACTACCAACAGTTTCATTTTTCTCCTTAGATAATTGTATGTCCCCTTCTTCATATTGAATATGAAAATCCCAACATTCTAAGACTTCCTTATTTGTATCATTAAATATTATAAGTGAAAAATTGATTACTTTCTTGGTCACTAACCATTCTGAAAAACATAATATTAATTAATATAATTAAATTACATCTAATGTATTTAGGATGGTTGACCCTATAGTTGACCAGGCACCGGTTGCTGACCATTTCAATAATAAGATTTCCCAACACAACGTATTTTTTTTTCGTTGACTACATGTTGTCGGTACTAATACTAATCCAATACAGTTGCCGTTCTGTCGGCATTGCAGTAAGAAACGTGCTGTGACAGGTAAGAATGTTTTATATTATTTTGCAATGTTTTTGAATGAATTTCGCTCTAATAAATGATTTTTGTAATTATTTTATGTTTATTTTGAGAATTTTAACTAATTTGAAGTCTAACCATTATATCTATATTTCATGAGTTATTTAACTGGTTATTATAAGGTACACGATTTGCTTAGATGTCCCTGTGGTTGGCCAGTTGGTCAACTACTAGCTCACTGAGTAATTTTCTGTTTGCATTGTTTTATCTCTTCTTTCTTATCTTTGGCATGTTTGGTAACTCAAGAAATGATTTTAATGGTGTAAATCGCGTTGTTTCCTTTAATTGACCACCTCTAAATATAAGTTTTGTTTTACTTGTTTTAGATTTAATATGGCACCAAAAAGAAAAAAATAGAGAAACGTGCCGCAAATACAACATTCATTCTACAATCCAAATATCCATTCTACAATGATTAATAAAATTAAAATGAGACATCCCATTCAGCGAAAAATGGGCCCGCCAACAATTTTGACATCTAATGAAAAACAGTTGCTATGTCGGTGGATAAATGCAATAACTAAAAAGGGAATCCCTATTAAAAGAGCAGTTAATAGAAACATTATCATTAAAAAAAAAAAGCCATAAGAATAAATCTTGATTTTAATTTCAAGAATTTTTGTTGTGATTGGTAACACTAAAAATAATACTTGTTGATTTTAACTAGGCCTAAGAATAAACCTTTATTTAAAATAAAGAGGATTATAAAGCATCTCTTTTTTTATTTAATTAAGTTTTAAAAATGGTCAACCTCTGGTACAAATCCTGTCAACAACTGGGATGTGCTGGACAAAGTAGGGTACATTCCAGTTATTGAAATACTATGTAAAATAATAAAAAAAAACAAAAGGAATTAAGTGTTTTCCTTTTCAATAATAACTTTTAATTAGATAACGTACAATATAAAAAATATCAGAAATAGGTAAAATAAAAACATTTTAACGTAAATTTTTTCTTTAAATGATTTGAGACCGGTTCATCCAAAATACTCTTTACTTTTAAATAAGAGAATTTAATTGAATTGCACCACATATATCTTTTATTTCTACACTAACAGTAGGTAATAATATCCAACCCAGTAGCTGTTACTATTTAAAAAGTATTTATAATTACATAAGCTACCGAATGTTAAATTTAAATCAAACAATTATTAAGCAATACTAACGTTCACTTTGTGATAAAAAAATTGAGAGAAAATCCTTGATTTCAGGATCTTCTGAAATAAGTAGTGTCATTCCATATTGTTGTTCTGCTTTAAATGATTCTGGTGGATATACTCCTCTTTGAAACAAAACTGAATTAATAGCAAACTCTGAAAAGTAAGCAAATAGTTATATTGAAATTAATTGAAACTTTATTCAAATAGACTTAATAAAGCACTTTTAAATCGTCAATTTAATTTAAAGAGCGTGGTAGACCGTGATGAAGCTATCACCAGCTCAGGAAGCAGTCTTGCTGAGAAACACCGGCGAGAAACTCAACGTTTCGATTACCTTGGGGCTCAAAGGGCGTAACCGCCATTTCGGCGAAATCGACTTTTAATGCAGCCCTACTCGTTTTATCTCCTCTATCGATCTGTGTATTTAAAGTCTTCCAATTCGCTAAAAAGTGGCGTTTACGGCCCCGTTTTTTGTAGAAAATAAAACAGATATTTTTAGTTTTTGTGTCGTAACCGACACCGTAGATGATACAAATATTTTTACGCCTAACATTTTACATCGAAATATTTTCAGTTTTGGGTCGTAAGAGAAATCTTAATAAATGTGAGGGTAGTAAACGAAAAAAAAATTATTTAGATGATTTTTATAAAGAATGTGTTATTGAATAGTTTTTAGGTAAGACAGGCAATTAGGTATAGGTAAAATCAATAATTATTTCTATAATTAGTTATCTGATTTGATAAATTAAGGTATGCTATGTAAGTAATAACAGTCTATATAAATCTAAAGTCCATATAAAATTGCAATTAAATATCAAGTAAACAGTTCAGTTGATTAAGTTGACTTGAAATTTAATCAACTGAAGCAAAACAAAGTAATTATCTATAAACTGAAAGAATTAATAGTCAAATTGACGGTTACAATCATTACTCGTCACACATCCATTGATTTTTGGGGTGTAAGTGCCCCAAACATGCAATTTTCCGGAATGTATAGGAAAGCTAATTTTGTTATTTTTAAATTTATGTGAAATATAATTTTACAGTGTTGTGCATCAAAAAAAAATGTTGATCTTAGAATGGTTTATATAAGCCAAAAATCAAAAAAAGTTATGTCAAAATAAATATTATATTTTTTGTTTTTTGGCTCTCCTGTAAAATCGAGTTTTGGTACTTACGCTCTTTGAGCTCCGAGGTATCCAGTTGCTATTTTAAATATCGAACTTGCATTAATAAACAATATATATATATATATATATATATATATATATATATATATATATATATATATATATATATATATATATATATAAAATCTATCATTACAATAATAACAAATTACTAAAACAAGTTTACTTAATTTACTTTTGAAAAAGGCAATAACGCGCACACACTATTTATATATACATACAATATTAGGTAATAAATTATATTTGTAGCAATTAATTAATAGTATTACCGAATAAGTACATACAAAACCGTTAAACGAATTTCGTATTCAAAATGATACCCGGACACCATATGGAACTGAAGTGATAGTAGACACTCTGCATAGTTTATTAATATAACTTTACAATACTTATTTAAGAACTTTATAACTTATCTGTTGTAAGTTAAACACCGGTTTTAATAGTTAAGAGGAAGAGTTATGCCTTTTTTTCTGCCAGATGTCGTTATCACTATAGCCCTCAGTATAAGTATTGTCAAGCTAGAATGTATGGATGAATGGATTTTTTTCATTTTATTTAAAACTAGCGACTCACCCTCGCATCGCTTGGGTTCGTCCCTAGCTTACTTCCCCATACAAACTAAGCTTTCATCCCCATTCTCACCTCCTTTAAGGGATGATTTCTGGGATAAAAACTATTTCACTCCCACAATTTTTTTAACATGAGATTTAAACAAAATGTTATCTTAGTAAAAAAATCTCTTTTAATTTTCTTCTATACAAAACTTCCTGATAATAACAAACACAAAAAAATAGAACTATCCAATTTGGTGCAGTCGATCCGAAGCTATGCGCATACATGCATTTCAGTGATTAATGTTTATTTATATAGATTTAACTAAAACGACAAATTGTGCAGTGCCAGGATGCAAAGAAAATAGATATCATTTATTCCCAAAAGACAAAAACTGAAGAAATTGTGGGCAACAAGACGACCAAAATTAGCGAAATGATAATCTTTATATTATGTAAGGCTATGTGGACATCAATCATCATTTTAAAGAAAGTTATTCTAAAACTCTTAAATCTTCTACAGGTGATTTTTTTTGTACTTTTTTATATATTAATTACAGAGTTTCATACAAATTTTCATCCCCAATTTTACTCCCATAAGGGACTGAATTTTGAAAAATGCTTAATCCCATAATTATTGAAGAACATTACTACCAAGTTTCAAGTAATTCTGATCATAAATAATTCTATGCCCATATAAACTTTATTACCCCCTTTTACCCCTTTAAAGGATGAGTTTGGAAAAAAATCAAATAAACATATACCTATTTTATTTTATATCTTAAAGCTAAACACCACTTTCTGTGTATCTTACAGAATAACAGAGTTACATATAATGTTTTCATACTTATAATACTAGCTACTCACCCTCGCTTCGATCGGCTTCGTCCATGGGTTGCTTATTTTCACCCGCTCAAGGGATGATTTCCGGAATAAAACTATCCTATGTCCTTCCCAGAGTCTGTTTGATTTTCTTAGAAATCATCCTTTAAGGGGGTGAAAATGGGGATGAAAGTTTGTATCGCGAAGCAAGCTAGGGACGAACCTGAGCGAAGCGAGGGTGAGTCGCTAGTTAGGCAATAAAATGTTACCCATACCATACCATTGTTGGATTCCTACACTGGTTGTTTTTAGCTGATTGTTAAAGAGATTATGTTTTTCTTTGTTTGTGTATCTGTACTGTTCTGATTTATGATCGTAGCTATAAAAGTATATCCTTATTTTAGAAATATCATCAATTACGTAAAAAATTTGCTTTTTTTGGCAAATATCACTCGACAAACGAAAATTAACGAAAGAGTACGTGTTTTATTCGACTTTAGGATAGGCCATGCATAGTAAAATTTATTGAAATTAACATATTTACATACATAGGTGTTTTGAATAAAAATTATATTATGTTTTACAGCATCTGGTGCGCTGTGTCCGATGCCGGATCAAACCTCCTACTGTCTGGAGGCACTTATTTATTCTTCGAAGTTGTTCAGGAGCAAGCTTGCAAGTGAGTTTCAATAGATAATGTATAATATTTATTAAATCATACTTTTATTATTGCGATTTTTTAGGCGTAGGTATGTGTGTATGTTTGTTACTCCTTCACTGTGAAACGGCTTGACTGATTTGAATGAAATTTAGTTGTAGACCCGGAGTAACAAATAGACTGTTTGTAAAATAATTTACCAAAAGGTTACGCTTTGTGTATATAATTCAAGCCGTCAGTGCAAGAACAGCTTAAACCATATTATTTTGTTTTGCGACTAAAATGCTAAAAATTATTCTAAATATGGTAAAGTTAAATTTACAAAAGACCTGAGTACAGTTTTACTTATAAATAAAAAATACCGCTAAAGAATTTGTTTTTGCATTTAAATCTTTTCAACTTTTTGGAAATGCAAAAATAGCCTAACCCATTCAGTGCCGGTAGATTGCTATTGCTGCCGTATGACTAAGGCTGAATGAGATGCGATCGTAGGTATCGATGTATTATGAATAAAATTTAGAATCATAATAACAGCGGGAGAAAATTTACATACGATTTGGCCTAAAGTTCAAATGTATTTTAAACATTTTGGAAACAATTAAATACGAGAATGGCCTAACCCACTTTTATTTTTGAAAAATAGTTCTTAGATGTATTTAACAAATTTAGTTTAAAAGAACAACAATAATATAAATTAGCATTAAGAAAAATTATTATTATGTAACTTAAATAATCAGCTAAATATTAAATTAATCAATAGCAGTCTTATAAGTAATAATGATTAAAATTAATTTAGTAGTTTGAGAGTTTATCACCCAAA